>JARHVA010000618.1:1135000-1172500 GCA_037957365.1 Torreya grandis
CCTAAAGTAAAAAGGTGATACACCAAAAAAATTGATCTACTTAGCTCAAACATACGCTTTTCACCAAGAAGAAGCTGGCATACACTTCATCTGATGTGGGAAACTCTTCTATGTCAGTGATTCAGGGGTTCATGGATATACAGGGAAGAAGAACTACCAGAGGTGTTCTAAGACACTCTATGGCAGTCTTTTCACATGCACCTATATTCCTACTGGAGACACTTCTGGCAAACCTGCAAAAGAAGAAACCTCACAATGCACTAGACATGCTGGAATCATTCTGTGAAAGCATAAAATAAATTGACTTAACATAAAAAGAAAACATAGACATATGTGTGAGTGCAAGTTCAAATGGAGGTAAAAAATTACTAAGTCTTGATTCAAGGTAAAATCCAGCAGAGTTCTGCCTTACAAACCCAGAGATTTTTGGGCAAAGTTTTGCCCTACGGGCCAAGAGATATATTTCTCAAAAGGAGAAGTTACAATATATATAGAGAAGAGATGGCAAAAGGTGCCACTTTTGGAAAAGACTTTTGGCACTCTTTTACAAGTGGCCCATGTGCGTTCCCAACCTTGGGAAGAGGAAGCCACTTGATAGATAATGTTGTGTCGACTCCTGCTTTGACTTTAGGGGTTTAAAAACATAGGTCACACCATTTGTCCATAAACAAGACCACTCCTTGAAAGCATTCACGTGGTTTGTCTGCTCATAAATGCAAAATGGAGAAAAAATGGGTCGTGTCGTTCACTATTTGCACCCCTTAATGACCACTTGGCAAGCACTATTCTAACTGCTAGAGTAACTCCTTGAGTTGACACCTTTCTTTGCCACTTGGACTATTTTGTCCATTTTTACACTTGGCTCTTTTGTCTCTTCCTGGCTTTGTCCTTTCTATCTCCTTCGGCCCTTGAGGGCTATCTTCTGCTACTTCTTTGGCTCTTTGGATCAGTAGGTCGCTGGGTTCATTCTTAACTTTTGTTTTTTCCCAGCATCGTCTTTTCCTAGTTTTGTCTTTTGTTGGCTTTTGTATCTTTGTCTCTTAGCTCTTTGGGCTCTTTTTTGGTTGGCACTCAAGTATTTAAAGATCAAACGGCTATTTCCTTGCCATAAAATTGACATTTGCAGGGTCGTCACTGTTTGAAAGCCAACGACTAGTTTATCACCTTGAAATTGACGGCTTCAGGGCCGTCACCATCCTTGGCAATTCCTTTAGCTTTTTCTATTGATCATTCCCAAAGGGGAAGTGTCCCTTTGGCTTTGGAGAAGTGTCCCTTCATTTTTGGCTGAGAGTTCCCCGCAAGGGTACCTGCCCTTCGGGGTCCTTCAGCTCCTTTTGATAGTCATATCCTTCAGACAAAATGTTCGAAGGAATTCTGTTCAAAGGATTTCTTCCTTTGTTTTTTGCTTATTTCCTTGGGTCTTTTCTCTTCGGTCAAGTTTTGTCTTAGCCATTTTTCCCACAGATAAAATGTCTGCAAGAATTATCTCGCTCGCTTTCTTTCCTTCAGAGCTTTTTCTCGGGTTTTTTCTCGTGGCTTTTCGCAAATTTCTTCAGACTTTTTATCTGAAGGAATTACTTCGGACAAAAGTCTGAAATAAATCATTCTTCCCTTTGCCTTAGTCTTTTTTACTTGTTTTCCTTCAGACTTTTTTGCTCGTAGCCTTTCTGAATTTCTTCAGAATTTTTGTCCAAAGGAATTATGTCCTTATCTTTTCCTTCAATTGCCTTTGAAAAGTGCCCTTTGAGAAAATAGGAGGGCACCCGGGTGCTACAAAAATGTCTCAAATTCATTCTTGTACCTTCTTAAATGGTAGGTGCCCTTTGGGAATGTTGGAAATGACCCTTCCGAATGCTACTTCCTTTGCCTTGCTTGTTTGGATGGTCTTTTGGATTCTCTGAAGTATTCCTTCAGACAAAAGTCTGAAAGAATTACTTCTTTTTGCTTATAGGCTCCCCTTTGAAAAGTGCCTTTGTAAATTCTTTTGCCCTTGTTCATCTTCATTCTTTAAACTGGTTCATCTTCTGTCAAAAGACTTGTGCAACCTAAATTTGACTACTTGAAACATTCAAGGGAAGAAGGGGACCGATTTTGTCCTGCAAGACCAAAATGGTCAACAGTAACCAAAAACACACCAAGAGGCAATAGAGGTAGGAGGCCTAATATCATTTCTTGTTAGTTGTTAATGAAGCAAACATGAATGGAATAGTGGCAAACTAATACGCACCAAAGTGACTAAAGCCAAGGGTGATCTTCAGTGGTAATGAAATCATCTTTTCTATTGCAATAAACTGGCAGTGATCAGATATAGTAGCTATTGACTATAAGTTGATTCACAATCAGATATACTTATCTTGACCAAAATTAACAAGGAGAGTTACCATAGACTTGTACCTTTTACTTTATTTAAATGTCAACCTGAGGATGTAGACTTGATAAGATGATGTCACTATATGTGCACATTCAATCTTCTAATTTGACCTTCTGTTGATTGTAATCTAAGATGATAAAGCCATGAAATAAATGTAATGCTAGAATTAAACATAAACATAATACTTGTGAAATAAATGTTTACACTATTGGAAGCTTCCTTAAACAATTCTATGCAAGAATGTAAATCACACAATTAAAAAATAAAACACACAATACATAAAGAAACTAAATAACATGCTTAGCTATTTAAATGGGTTGGCTTGTTGCTGTAAGACTTCTGAATGGGACCCTTCCTCCTTCTGAATCTAGCTTCAATCCTTCCTCTTACAACACTAAATTGGACTTAGAAATGTTTGTTCATATTAATCAAAATTCAACAATGAATTGCTGCATGAAATTACAATAACAACTGCTTGACAAAATGTATGTCTGATAATTATATAATCGATATCTACTACTTTCTCAACCCTACTGTTGCATGTGTGTGTGTGTGTGTGTGTGTGTGTGTGTGTGTGTGTGTGTGTGTGTGTGTGTATCAAGGGAGATTGTTTTATATAAAACAATATATATTCTAATTTAAAAAACATTCGACTTAGGATAACCGAAATTGGCTCCTTTTGCTAAAGTAATTTTTCATGTAAATTCTACAATATTGATTTAGGAAAAACAAATGTGTTTCATTCTTCAACTACATCCTTATTGTGCTTAATGGAGGTTATAGTCATTTATGTGAATCAGTTTAATTGGGAATTAGAATATGTTCATCCACGGCTTTGGTCATGGAGTGGCTGCAGGATGTGTCTGCATGATGAGATTCCTTTGTTGCAGGATGTTTTGTGTTATATACCTATTACTCCAAAACTTATTCAAAACACATTATACAAAAAGCATCCTATAACAAAAGATAACTATTATATACTTGATTTCAATACATAGTTCTAACTATTCAAAGAGTAAGGAAACATAATGATATTTATAGGATTATGGCTATTTGAGGAAGGAAACTCTATGGAAAGTACTCAAAATCATGGTGAATAAGAAAGGTGAGTGCAACATATGAGGATGAGAACATGACATTTCTAGGGCTCATCACACCCCCCAACTTAAGACCTTTCTCGACCATGAGCAACAAACTTGTTCATTTCCATTTCACAAAGAGTTTTAGAATCGATAGTGTCTATGCACCACTGTAAAGGTGAGCATAAAATCCATGCCTCTATTCAAATAGTTTCCAAATTTTGACCTCTCTAGCTTCATCTAATGGGACTTTATCCTACCAATCTAGAACAGGATACCAAAATAGAGGGGGATGGAATTTGAGGCTCAATAATTGAGATCATATTTCACCTGTAAGCATAATATATCTTATGATATTGTTAAATATTACCTTTAAGTTAAAAGGAGAATATGGATCTCTCTTTCTTAGTGTGGGAGTGAGCTCATTACATCATTCAATGTAGGATTCTTTTATTATAAGACTAACATAATTTCTCAATCCCAAGTGGAAATCTTGGGCTTCATCATAATTCTTGGCAAACCAAGTTTTGACTTCCTTATTCAACATGATATTATCCCATTCTGTCAATACGACATCAAGTATCATTGATTTTTTTGTGATAATAATTTGGCTTTCATTTTCCTTTTACTTCTATTCAGCTACCTCTCTTCCTCTTCTTTTCTCATTCAAAATATATGATGAAAATGTATTGAGAAGGACATCTCCAACATATAGGTTAGGGTTCCATTCCCTATCATACAACACAACATAGTTGTGAATATAGAATTCTCATAATTGTGCTTGTTCTTCTTATGAACTCTCTTTATAGATTTGAAAGGAGAGGGGATCAATTACTTCATAAGGCATGTCACATTAAATTCTCATAAATTTAAACTTATGCCATTGCTCCTTAAGATAAACTGAATATACTTTTGCAGGAGGCTTGTAGTCAATGAACTCTTGAGTAAGACAGGCCATATATTCAAATTTTTACTGTGGTTTGGAGATTATTTCTTCCTTCAACCTGACCTCTTCTTTTAATTTATTATTCTCTTTTGTTAATTCCTTTAGGCTTTCAGACTATCTATCCAATCCATCAATTTAGAAGATGCCACAAATAAACAATTATACCTGACATCTTGGGTAGTTTTAGGTTTTTCCTATTGCTTTTTCGCTATAGAAGGTTTTGAAACAATGAATGCAGGATAGTCTTTGGTAGAGGACTGTAGCTGAAAGGCTACTACAGTAAGCGTATCCAGTCCTCCTCTAGACTGATCCTGTAGCTTCTTTCTTAGTTTCTCAAATTTTTATAGGACTTGCTCTAGAGTAGGAAATTCCATTTGTATGACAAGTTTTTCCATTTGTGTTGCTTCTTCTTGAATTGATTCTTCTTGTCATTTTTCAAAATTGTGTTCTACTTGTTCTGCCTCCTTGTATTCTTGAAAGCATTCTTCCTTATTAGTTTCAAAACTAAATGTCTCTAGTGATTTATTATTGTTGATAGTTTGTTTTTCTCCAGATTTCTCATTAGTTTTAATAATAGAAGAAGGTTTAGTTTCCATCTTCCTTGTTAATCTATGGGATATATGAGGAGTAGAGATTACCTTAGCCTTTTTAGGAGATGGTGGAAGTCCCTCTTTAGATTCCTTAGAATCAAGCTGGAGAGTGAGTTTCTTCCTTCTTCTTCTGGATTCCTTGCTTGTGGAAGCCCCTTCTTCAAGATTCATCCTTGCTACAAGTTCTTGTGTTGCTGTAGGAAGATCTTCTTCTACAGGTTCTTGTGTGACTATAATAAGGTCTTCTTCTGCATGTTCTTGTGGAGTTGTAGGAAGGTCTTCTTCTGTCTTTTGTTCTTCTACATCCATTTCCTCTCCTATTTCATTTCCCTCTTTTTCACTTTTTGCATTTATCGATTCTTGGAGAAAATCTTCCCAACTTATGTTGAGTCTAGTCCTTTGTAAACAGTCTGGAATAATCAACTAGATTAACCAATGATATGAAAGAGCTTTGGAATTACCTCATTGAAATGTCTCCACTATTTTTGTGATCATGTTGAGCAAGAAGTTGGAGACATTTATCTCTATACCATGCCATAAATGATTCATGAGTTTGAAGTGAATGTCATGCAACATGGAATACCTCCCTTCACAAGTGAAATATCTATAGATGAACTCAGTAGCTTTGGCCCATCTTCCCAATAAAGATAACCGTGCAGTGCCATGTTTCACAATTTCTAGGCTTTCATTTCCTCTACTGAATTTTTGCCTCTCTACCTCAGCATCAAAATTTTCTTGCCATGATTCTCCTATTCATGGCAATCTCATTACTCTGTTGATGATGGTTTTTATTAGCTTTGTTTCCATTCCCATTACTATTGCCAGGGTATTATACAATGAGCCAACAAATTCTTCTACAATTCTTTGATCTAGAGCCTATATTCTCTCAAAATATTATGCCCATCCTATATTCTAGAATAGGACCAAGATGACTAGGATATTGGTCAGAGGAGTGATATCAATTGATTCATGTTTAAGCAAGTCCCATCCTATATTTTGAGATGAAATTTGAGTTACATGGTTTGCATTCTTGCAGCAAGGGTTTCATAGCTTAGGCTAAATGTTTGCAATTTATTTTTTTACTTTGGAAGTGAGATAATCTATTTGAGCTATGGGAAATACCCACCAGCTTAAACTCTCACTTGTCCTCAAGGGATGAAGTTAACATGCACAAACATCTCATGGAAATAATAAGGGGTGGTGGTAGCAGTGCATCAATGGTCACGTCAATCGGTGAAGGAGAAGATATCGTGAGATGGCATGATAAAGAGAAGATATGGTGGTATTTTAATAACATTAAGATCCATCATATTAGTAATAATTAGACTTATGAAATGAAACAAATATAAGATAATTACCTTAGTATGTGTAGAAATACCTTTCATTAATGCGTAAATGATGATTTGAAGTGATAAAGTGAGCTGTACTGGCATGTTTGTCATTTTATTAGGATCAAAATACTTTGTGAGAATGTAATGTAGGGTGGAATGACAAGAATACATCTTATAGCAAGAAATATTTCCTATAGCAGCAAAAAGTGTCTTGCAACAAAAAAAATATCCTGTAGCAACAAGATTTTCATCCTATAGCAAAGAGAAAAATGTATTTCTACTCCAAAAGAATGAATCTGCAAGCAAAAATAGATGAAAAACAAAAAAAATTATTGTTTTAATGCCTCTCTTCTCCTTTTTTAATAATGAATGTTGATCAGCTAGTGATATGGTTTTATGAGACAACATTAGTCAGCAACACCCGAAGGTTTTCATTACTAACTTTCTTGATTTTTTTTAATATTTTTTGGTTCCAACTCAGCTAGAATTACAGAAATCTAAGAGGTAGGATTTTATTCAACCTAAACCAAACCATTGTGAATGGATTATTATTAGCAATATGAAGCTTTACTATTCTTGGAAAATATTAGAGAAGGGTTGAAAAAAATACCCTTCAACTGCAGGAACATGTTGATTTGCTTCATGAAGAAGAGACAAATGTTGTTCTTTAAGAAGTTGGTGAGTGAGAGTTTCCTTGGAAAATGGTTTTTATATAGCTTGAGCCTATGGCCATTAATAAATAGTCAGAACTAAACAAATTCAATGGTCATGAGCTTTACAGCTCCATTGTCAAAAACTTGTCCAATCTCATAAGGCCCAAGCCATTTGGATTGTAACCTTCCTTTATGATCCTTGTATTTAGAGTCAAAAAGGAGTGTCCAGTCACCAGTTTAAAAATTAATTAGTCTTGATGTTCCTATTATGCCAACCCACATGTTGTATTTACAACTATTTCAATGTGATGAAGTGTTTCCTTTCTTAGTTCATCAAGTGCATTCAGCTACATGATCTTATCTTATTGAGCTTAGGAAAGATCTAAGTCCAAATCAAGTGTTATCCTTTATGTTTTATGCTCAAAGTCAATAGAAATAACATGTTTCTTACTTTAAACTAGTTCATATGGAGTGAAACCAGTTGTGGTTTTCTAGGTGATTTTGTAAGCCCAAACTGCTTCTAAAAGATGATTGGACCAATCTTTTCTATGTAGGCTACCAGTCTTAGTGAGGATATTTTCCAATTATCTATCTGTCACTTTCACCTAACCATTTGACTGAGGATGGTAAGGAGTACACTTTTAGTGTCTAATTTCATATTCTTTTACCAAGGTAGATATGACGTCTGATGTGAACTATGGGCCTTGGTCTGTGACTATTTCTCTCAGTACTCCATAACAATTAAAGATTTCTTCATATAAGAACTCAGTGACTTTATCATCTTAGGCATGGGTTAAGGCCTTGACCTTACCCCATTTTGTGACATAATTAGTGCACACTAATATATATTCCTTTTTTTTGGATTTAGGATCAATGGGACCTATAAAATTCAATCCCCATTTATTAAAGGGTTTCAAAACTAGTTGTGGTTGTAATGGCATTTCATCAAAGTGAGTGGGTTTTCCCATACACTAGCATTGATCACATCTATGGGCATACATCATGGCATCCTTATGAAAATAAGGACAATAATATACGGTAGTAAGTACCTTCATAGTAGTCTCTTTGGCAATAAAATGACCCCCATAGGGTTCATCATGGCAAGCTCTGAGAATGTCGTAAGCTTCATCTTCTTAGATACATCTTCTCATAACTAAATCTGGTCCAGTGATAAAGAGATATATTATAATCTAGGAATAATGTTCACTCTTTTGGATTATATGTTGTTTTTCCCTAGGTGAGAAATATTATGGTAGTGATCCTATAGCAAGATAGTGAGCAATATCTGCAAACTAGGGAGATTGAATAGTTACTGCAAATAAATACTCATCAAGAAAATAATCATCAATAATAGGACTATGTTCATCATTTTGTAATCAAGATACAAAATTTGCTACTACATTATCCTTACCTGGTCTGTCCATAATGGTAATATCAAACTCCTACAAAAAAAGTAACCATCAAATTATCCTGCTTATTATAGCAAGTTTGTTCATTAAATACGCGATTGCTACATGATCTGTGTGGATGAACACTTAGTAACCTATAATGTAGTGTTAAAATTTATTCATGGCATAGACGATATCAATTAATTCCTTCTCTATTATAGTATAGTTGAGTTTAGCCCCTTAAATATTCTTGTTAATAAAATAGATTGCATAACTCAAAGAATCATCTTTTTGGCCAAGGACAACTCCTAAAGTGGTGTCAGATGCATTTATGTGGATGTGAAAAGGCTTCTTCCAATTAGGCCCTCTTATAATAGGAGTTATTATGATAAGGTCTTTGAGTTACTAAAAAGTAGTTTGACAATCATTAGTCCATGCAAATTCAACATTCTTAGTAAGCAATCTGAATAATGGGGTGGAAATTTTACTAAAATCTTTGATGAATCATCTACAATAACTAGCATGTCCTAAAAAGATTCTAACATATTTTTGCTTCTTTGATGTGGGTAGATCCTTAATGATACTTATCTTTGATGGGTCAACTTGAATTCTAGTAGGGGATATGTGATTCCCTAACACAATCCCTTCAGTCATAAGCATATAACACTTTTCATTGCTCAAAGATAATTGGTGGTCCTGATAGTGTTGAAAAATTTTCTCCAAGTTGGTAAACATTTACTCAAATGTCTATTCATAGACAGTGAAATCATTCATGTAGATTTCAACATAGTCACAAGAGAGATCAGAAAATATGCTCAAAGTAGTCCTTTGAAAAGTAGTTGTGGCATTGCAAAGACCAAATGGAACAATTCATATCTGATTATAACCACTAAAGCCTTATATGAAGGAAAATTACTTTTTTCCTACTATTGTATCCAACACTTGATCAATAAATGGAAGGGGAAAATGATCCTTCCTAGTAGAAGCATTCAACTCTTGGTAGTCAACACAAATACACCATTTGCCCCCTTTCTTAGGGACAATGACTAGTGGAGAGACCCATTGGCTATCCAAAATAGGATAAATAAATCTTCTATTCAAGAGTTTTTACAACTCAATTTTGATAATGTATTTAACTATAGGATTCATTCATCGTTGGGGTTGGCAAATAGGTTTGCATTCTTCTTTAATGTAAATGTGATGCATGCATAAATCTGGGGGTATTCCTCTCATGTCATGGTAATCCTAGGTAAATGTTGTTGTGTGATTTCTTAACATTATAAGTAACTAACTTTCTTGTTGGGGTGTTAATGAGGTGTTGATGTTGAGAGGTTTAGTTGGCAAAATGTCTACTTGCTTTGTTAAAGAAGGCATGGTTTCTACGTTGGCAATTAAAGGAGCATAACTACACTGATGGGGAAGCAATTGATAGAATGTCCAAATGTCTCTTGTAATTTCATCAATATCATTCTCAGGAAAAGTATTCTAAGGAGGGCATGATGTACATTCAAACATGTTTGTGGCTACATGATCCTGTTGACAGGTATTTTATAGGATATCATTAAGGACAATGTCTTCTTCTTGTGCCTGCAGAGCTGGACTCTAGTCAATTATGCAAAGAGTTTTCAAGGAGATAGCTTCCTTAAATTCATTAATCCAAGGGGTTGGGCCATCATTCTGGGAAGGCTAGATTGGCAGATAAAGAACAAGTTTCTTGGTGTCATTTATGTTGGACATTAGCATTTTTTTCAGACCATAACCAATAAAAGCATCAACAGTGGCCAACCATGGGTGACCAAGGATGAGAGGATAACCTCCCAATTTTATTTTTGGTTTTAGGACAATAAAATATATTAGATATTACTAAGAGTCCATAGTAATAACTAGGTCCTCAACAATCCCCTCCAGTTTAACAGTTGACCTGTTGGCCTTCTAGAAGATGGTGGGTGTTTGATGGAGAGTTGTAAGTTTTAGTTGTTTCATGGTCTCCATGGTCATCACATTGATATTTGTGCCCAAGTCAATTAAAGTATTGGATATGGGTTGGTCATGGATGTTAACATTAACTATAGGACTTCTAGGATCAAAATATTTTGGGAGAACTATATTTACCAACATAATATTTGCTAGTTGGCCAATGACTTGGACTGTTTTAGGATCCTTCTTCTTTCTTCCTAATTTTTTCAAATATAGCTCTCTAATAGCCTTATTATAGATAGGAACATCTTTTATTTCTTGAAAGAGTGGGATTTTTATGCACACATTCTTGAGTTGTCCTAAGATATCAAATTTAGGCTCAAGTTCAGGATGTGATATGTTCAATCTCTTTGGAAAAGGAGGATTGTTAGATTATTTTTGATTTTTTGATGGACTTGGCTCAAGATTAGCCATGGGCAACTTTGGATTCATATTGATAGAGTTGGTTCTTCAAAGTATTCTATGATTATGGGTGAGGTGGGTTGTGGAAGAACACATCCGGAGCAAAGTTAGACTTGATTAATATCCAAGGTGTATGTTGGATATTGTATTTTTTCAATGGATTGTGTTGGTTGAACCAACTTATTGGTAGGATTGGGGATGGGTTGGGCAAGTAATTGAGTGGTTCTAATAGGTTGCTAAGTGTTTGTCATTAAGGCCTATTGTTGTTGTGGTTGTTTTATTTACTAGGGAAAGGCTTGATTACCTCTCCATTGTTATTGCCATGGATTAGAGGAAAAGAACCATTGTTGGTTTTGGAATTTCCCAAGTTGAAGTTGTTATCCATTTTTTTACATCCATAACTGATTTTAGGATAACTGCTAATTTGTTTAGGGCCAGTTTTGGTTGGGCATATTCATCCAAGAACCATATTGAAGATTATTTGAGAATTGAGAATTTGAAAACATAGAGTTTGATGGCATACTTAGTCTTTGTACCCATGGTTTCTATTGAGCCATGAAAAACACTTGATTCCCGTCTTCTCTTATGGCATGTAACTCCACTATTTCAAGATTCTTCTTAGTTATATTGGCTATTTGAGCTTTCATATAATGGCATGTGCAATCTACCTTCTTTTTTATGCATTCAAGGCAATATGTGGCTAAGGCTTTATCAATTTCTTCTTAGTTCCTCCGTGTATGTAATGTATCAAGCTGAGTAGCTAGGTGACTGATAATGTCATGCCTCATGTCCTAGAGCAGGTTGCTAACTTCACCTTTAGATAGTCCTACTGCAAATGCTGCAATAAGGGTTATGCCCCTAGTTTTTTTCATGGTTGATCTGGAGTAGTTTGTATATAGAACTGTTAGTTCATTAAAGGACAGTGTAGAAACATCACCACCAAACATTAGATCTAGTGCCTCCAAACAATCATCTCTAATCCCCTTTAGGAATATCAACTTGACAGATTCTTTCTCCATTGTAGTCTCTTTGGATTTTTACAATATGAACAAAAATCTTTCCATATATTCTTCTAATAACTCATCATCAGCTTGTGTCATTCAAAATATGTCATCTCTTATGTAGTTTCTGCCCCTACAATAGTCTTGGCATTTCATCAAAAACCTCTCCTTCATTTCTTCCCAAGTAGAAATGGCGTCATTTTGAAGTCCCATGAACCATCTAAGTATTAAATCTTTGAGTGTTGCTAGAAATAAATTGAGTTTCTAAGCATCTTGATTATAATCATAGCTACGGTATAAGATGTCAAACTCAAAAAGAAATGTGTTTGGATCCTCAGATGTTTTTCCCTTAAAGGTAGGGAGGGTAGAGTGAGGAATATTCTTCATAGGTGAATTTTCATCAGGAGTAAAGATAAGAAATTTTACAGTAGCAAACTCATTGGTAGTGTTTTCTTCCTGGGGATCCTCCATGAATACTCTTTGTGTTAGTAGACTGGAAGTTGTTGCTACCCACGGCTTAAAATTCATATCAATTCTTTTATTTCTTGGGGTGTAGAAGATGGAGACTTTATCTTTTTTCTTAAGAATGTATGGTTTCTTATACAATTGGGATGGTTTGGAGGTTTCAGAAGACTCAGCTTATGTCTTAGTAAAGAATATTTCTAAATTGGAAGATTCTATTAGCCTAGTGTTTCTTCTAGGAACAAGAATAACCTTGAATGCCTCCTTACCAAAAAATTTGGGCGACGGACCTTATTGAGTATTATAAGGTGGGAATTATCAAGGGTGGTACATGTGGGTCTCTTCTAGGGGTATGAACCTTTTCAAAGTCTCAAAATTATGCTACCAATCCAACCAAAAATTATTCTTTTTCTA
Organism: Torreya grandis; assembly: GCA_037957365.1. Classification (NCBI taxonomy): domain Eukaryota; kingdom Viridiplantae; phylum Streptophyta; class Pinopsida; order Cupressales; family Taxaceae; genus Torreya; species Torreya grandis. The sequence goes on from JARHVA010000618.1 coordinate 1,147,615, forward strand.
CCTCTTCTATTGACAACTGTGAGTGATCTTTAGGAATTCATTCATGTTCCTCAGCTTCTGTAGGATGAATTTTTAATCTTGAAGTAATGGTTGATGATTCAAGAAAAAATATTCCTATATAGTCCCCTTCGCTTTGCATGTACATCAACCACTTTTTCCTTTTTTTTTTGTGTTAAACTTTTTGCCTACCCTACCTGTACAGGGTTAGTAATATGGGGTTTTTTAAAAAAATCCACTATCCTACTTAAAAAAAAAGGAAATTTAAACTATGAAAGTAAGAAATATTTAATCTAAATAACAACAAGCTTTGGAAATAAAAATAATAAATATCTAAAAATAATCGTTATCAAGATTGAATATTATAAGTGCATGACACCCTTCCTCGACAACGGTGCCAAAAATGACTAGAAGTTGCTTCATGATCATATATACTTATCTTGACCAAAATGAACAAGGAGATTTACCATAGACATGTACCTTCTACTTCATTTAAATGTCAACCTAAGGATGTAGACTTGATAGGATGATGTCACTATATGTGCACACTCAATCTTCTAATTTGACCTTTTGTTGATTGTAATCTAAGATGCTAAAGCCGTTAGTAAATGTAATGCTGAAATTAAACATAAATATAATACTTGTAAAAAAAATGTTTACACTATTGGAAGCTTCCTTAAATATTTTTTTGTAAGAATGCTAATCACATAATTCAGAAATAAAACACACAATACATAAAGAAACTAAATAACATGCTTAGCTATTTAAATGGGTTGGATTGTTGTTGTAAGACTTCCGAAGGGGCCCCTTCCTCCTTCTGACTCCAGCTTCAATCCTTCCTCTTACAACACTAAATTGGACTAAAAAATATTTGTTTATATTAATCAAAATGTAGCAATGAATCGCTACAGGAAACTACAATAACAAATGCTTAATAAAATGCATGTCTGATAATTCTCTAATCGATATCTACTACTTTTTCAACCCTATTGTTGCATATATATATAGTAGGGGAGATTGTTTATAAAAAACAATATATATTCTAATATAACAAACATTCAACTTAGGATAACTAAAAATGGCTCCTTTTGCTAAAGTCACTTTTCATGTCAATTCTACAATATTGCTTTAGAACAAACAAAGTTGTTTCATTATTCAACCGCATCCTTATTGTGCTCCATGGAGGTTAGAGTCATTTCTATGTGTTGGTTGAACTAAGAATCATAATATATTCATCTACGACTTTGGTCATGGAGTGGCTATAGGATGTGTCCACATGATGAGATTCCTTTGCTGTAGGATATTCTGTGTTATATACCTATTACTCCAAAACATATTTAAAACACATTATATAAAATTCATCCTATAGCAGAAGATAACTATTATATACTTGATTTCAATACACAATTCTAACTATTTAAAGAGTAAGGAAACATAATGATATTTATAGGATTATGGCTATTTGAGGAAGGAAACTTTATGGAAAGTACTCAAAAGCATGGTAAACAAGAAAGGTGAGTATGACAGATGAGGACAAGAACATGACATTTCTGGGGCTTATCAACGATAAAATATGACAATGAGGATTTATCCCTCAAACATTTATTTTTTCAGTTTGTATGTGGTGTGTTATATATTGTATTAGTGAGAATTCAAATAAATGTATGTGGGTGTAATAGTTCATATTTTCCTAGGTGTTGTACTCAATTATGAATTAATGTGGTTACTTACACATGTGTTGAGGATGAACAAAAGTGTGTGATTTTGGTCATACCTTGGTGATTGATATATTCATACATGAAAGCCATCTGTGATAGATACAAAGGATGAACATATGTGTAGGTCCATATTCATGTTTAAGTTCACATTTGTGATCTATAGTTGATGTGTTCCTATGTAAATGGTTAATAAAAGGTCAATGTGTTCCATATTTACCTTATTTTAGTGTGTGTAACCATATGTAATAAGTTTAATACTAAGGGAGGGCGAGGGCGGAGGGGAGCATGGGGGGCCAGGGTAGGGTGTGGAGGGCAGGGGGGAGAAATGTTAGGAATTCAGTCCTTACATTACTATTGTGTGAGTCATTAGTTAGATACATGAGTGAAATTGTTATAGTTAATCTAATATGTTTGTGATAGTGGGAATATGTGAGTAATCACCAACGTAGATAGGTCTTAGAGAGATAATAGGAAAGTTGAGAAAGAATAAAAGAGATTTTAGGGGTTTGGATATTACCTATCTCCTTATTTTTAAGATAATAAGAGACTATAAAATTTGTATCTCTTCGTATGACTGAATAATGCAAGTTTATCTATTGTTTTTTTTTTGTAATATAACACAATTGTTTTCAATATTATCTTATATAAACTCAAAAGGACATAATAGTTGCTAAGGAATGATATTTAAACCATATTGGTTGCCATTTGATAATTGGATATTATGGGACTTTTGAGTTAAAATATAGTTAAATATGTTGAAAGTGTTTTGTTTCTGCACCTATAATATGCCTAAACAATTCATCTTTGGATCTATAAAGATGTCGATTCAGATTAAATGGAAATCAAAGTTGTTCCCTTCAAATTTGACCTTTTATGGTTGGAGTTACATGTTGTTTCATGACTCAACATTATTCATGATAGTAATAACTTTGTTGTCATCCACATTGCACAAAATCTTCCATATCAACACTGATCCCTCGAGTTTATCTTTGCAAAGATTTAATGAATTCTATACAATGGTTTACACACTCTACAATTGAAGTGGAAAAGTAAATCCTATATCACTCACACACATTTGTCATTGTACTAGCATTTGTCACTTGCGTTTAAGAGTGGAAGGATGATAACTAATGTCAGGTGTATTATTTATATTACCATGATTTGAGATTCCCAAGTATGGTATGGATAAATACCATGGTGATGGGGATGGGATGGGATGGGATTGCCTTTGTGAAACTATAAATGCATCTAACACCTCCTTCTCCTCCTCGTAATTTAGTATAAGCTTTCCTTTGTACATAAGTTTTTTAAGGTTGTTATTATGGAGTCTAAATTTTAGTGACATGTCACATATATCAATGCAATCCATAACTTCCACCGAATTGTCTCAATTACCCAATTCATGATTGAAACATGTGTCATCTCAACAAAAAAGGGTGTAAAATATCCAACAACACCTATAAAAACATAGATAATGTGCCATGTGTCAATTTGGGTGAGTCTAAAACTAATTATATGAAAGTTTTCACTGATTTAGCTATTTAAAACCCAATTAGAAGAATAAAAAACCACAAAGACAAAAGATAAAAAAGGATTTTTTAGTGAAAGATGCCTCCTATATAATCTAATTGACTGATGTAGGATGCCATATGCAAATAGTTATGGATACAAATATTTCCAAGTTTTTTCCATTCTCATTCTCAATGACACTACCAACAACTATTATATTCAAAATAATAATGATCACTTCTCTTCATTCGATCAATAAAGGAAAGGTAAAATTGTTGACAACCACAAAACTCCCAATTTTGGGTAGGTTACTAGAATTGGGTTTAAATTCCCACCAGTCTCTACACACTCTCTTCAAATGTTATGGCTGTATATGTATCTCAAATTAGGCACAACCTTGGTTGTTATTACTTCCTCAATGAATGTTGCAACTAACATATTGAAGAGTGTAAGTTACACCCTTAAAGTGGCATTTTGTAAAGTGAAAGAGTGTAAATCGATAATTGTACCTCCATCAAAACCCATGACCTTAGACCCCATCTCACCTTGTGTGTATGAAGTATTAAATAATAGTAATAAAATATTCATTTTAATAATATTTCTAAAACATCTTTTTCCTTGACTAATTATTCTTGTAGATTTTTTTTCTAGTAAGGATAAATAAGATCCTTATGAAAACAAGGTCCAACTATGGTCATTTCCTCTTCCAGGAGTTTGAGTATGACATTTTGTATATGTTCTTATACATCGTGTAGTTGTTTAGGTGTCAATATATTTACAACATAGACAAATGAAAGTTACAAGATAGACTCCATAATTTTAATTTCATGTACCCACATCAAAAACATTTAATGTTAATTTAAGCCACAAATGAGACGTAGAGCCCTTCTTCAATCAAATAAATGTTCATGGCGTCCTCAGCCACTCTTAAAAATAAAAAATGACTAATGAAAGATAATGCAACCTATAAGCCATGGACCCCTTTGTAATGGGTGTTGGTCATGTAAATCTAAATGACAACTCTAAATATAGGTCTTATGTATGATACAAGTTCTTTGGTGTACGATGTCATCTGAAATACCTTGTCATTCCCCCTCATCACCACTACAAAAATCACTTTGAAATATTTCACCATTTGCATGTTATGTATGGCCTTACCCTTCCCCACCACTTCACCATTGCTCAAGTTCACCATAAAATGAAATATCTTCTCTCGACACATCACATTGCCATGCCATATGAAGGAACACACAACCTCATTTTCCATTGTCACCTCCACCATAAATATAGATTATTTTTGCTTAACACTTCATACATAAAAGATTAGACAAGACCAACAATAATAAGTTTCGAGATAGGTACATATATGAATTTACACTCTTATAATATTATAACATTAATATATATATATATATATATATATATATATATATACATATATACTATGTAAACTGTCTTTTTTTATAGATAATGGATTTTGACTAGAGTGTGGACACAATTGGGGGACCAGATCCCTATGTGATTTATTAACCACCTAAATACCACATGTATACAAGATATTACCAAATGTATACCAACAACAACCACAATTGACCTCGAGAATAACCAACGACTATTAACAGCTCTAAGAATACAACCAACGACCATAACCAGCCTCATATGCCTTTTCTAAGAGTTGGACCTAGGTGGGACTTGAAATAACCAAACCACTTAACCAATTCACCCACTTTTAGGTATAATTTCAAGAAGGGACCCCTAAAAACTTACTATAAAATCCTGACAAATCTTAGATTTAAGGTATAGTTATATTGACAAATCTTTAGCAAAATTGCCATGCAAGTATAAATTGATTGGTGATTTCTATTAACTCTTCCAAAAAACATATAAATAGTTGGTGAATCAAGTGTCATATTTAAATCAAGAAACAATGGTGAAAAATCCAAGTTAAACCCCTTCCCCAAACACATTCACGGGGTAAATAGCATGGCAATAGTTCAAATCCCTTAAAAGATAGGCAAATTTCATTAAAAGTGTGAAAGCATTTGTAGATATGTATGGCTTGTATTTATCACTTGGTTTGTACTTCATTGTTGGCTTCTTAGACTCCTCCTTGGCCTCCTCTTGCAATTGTCACTCATTTCATGATTCTCATGACATGTAGGGCTTATATTTCTTACTTGGGTTGTACTTCATTATTGATTGCTTAGACTCCTCCTTGGCCTCCTCTTGTAACTGTTACTCACTTTGTGATTACCACAACCACAAAGGAATAAAATTTTAACATAAACGAAGTTAAATGAATTTAGGTTTCAGGGTTTTAATCAATTTGGAGCACTTATGTAGATTTATTTTATAAGAGGTAATTTGTGTTAATTAAAAAACCAATGGAGAAAGAGGTTAGAGAGTGAGAAGTCTAAAGTCAAGATCTTGTTTACAGTTCCTTCTATTTAATCATTACATTTGTCCTCCTTTCTAAAGATTAAATTTATCCTTTTTAAGTGCTAAATTTGATGGTCATATTATGTATAAATTGAGTAAAGGCCTTTGTAAGTCTCTCAAAAGACCAACCAGATAATATAATAAACTGAGTATAGCAAAAATTGTGACAAAAAATAAGAGTATATAGTTTAAACCAACTATGGGGCCATAGGGTAAGACAACTATGAAATGCGAGGATCACATAATTGAGAAAAATATTCAAAACATTTTCATAGTTTTAAAATTATAAACTATATAATAAGGTTTGCCAAAACGCTTAACCACATCCATATTGGCCTTTCAATTTTTATTTATTTCAATTAAAAAACCATGCCAACCAAAATATAATTATTACCTTAAACATTTAAAAATAAAATATAGTATGATCATGAGGCTCTGTTGCATTTATTCAGTTTGTTCTTTGTGCATTGTTTAAAAGAAGTATTTTGAATGTCATTATTTCTTAGAGGAAATCAATTTGTTGTTTATTTATAATAAATAGCATAACACCTGTAAACCCAACAAATTGCCCACAAACATGTATTGAGCAACATTCTCATATTCTACCCATATACACATTGAATATATATTTCTACCAAGTGGGTATTTAGAATTTTAATGATCACATCAAAACACACACACGCTAAATATATATACATGAGCATACACTTATATGTATTATATATCTATCATTTCCCAAACAAAGAAAACACATAGAATTATACACATCATCAAGATTTGAACAACATAACACCTGTAAACCCAACAAATTGCCCACAAACATGTATTGATCAACATTCTCATAGTCACCCATATACACATTGAATATATATTTCTACCAAGTGGGTATTTAGAATTGTAATGATTACATCAAAACACACACATGTTACATATATATACATGAGCATATACATATATGTATTATATATCTATCATTTCCTAAACAAAGTAAACACACAGAATTATACACACCGGTGCATGTTTAAACTACATTTGACAAGTGGCTCTTTATGATTTCAATATAAAGACATGTATATATGCATTGTATAACTATCATTCATAGTACAAAAATTATACACACACACACACACACACACACACACACACACACACATATAAACATATGTATATATCCATATGTATATATATATATATATACATATATATCTACACATATATATACATATATGTATATATATGTATATACATATATATATATATATATAGTCATCTAAACATGTCAGTGGCATAGGTAAGGGTATGTATACACACATCATATAAATATCATAATCCCCTGGAGAGGTGGGGGTATAGGTGTGGGGACACCATTTCAAATCAGAGTATGTGACTAAATGAATAAAATCAGAGTATGGGACTAAATGTGTTGGATGAATATTTTGTCAATTAGCTAACTAATTGACAAAATAGGTCTCTTCAACCACAGCAAGGGAGATTGGTCGACCAAATGTGTAGGTTTACCACATCAGAGGTGGAAAAATCTCTCCTCTCATCAAGGGGAGGTTCCCTATAAACATGAGGAGCTATATACTATATATATAAGCAAAAAATAACACTCAGGGGTAGGACAACACCATCCATCTCTCTTTTTTTAGAAATGATGTTCACAGACAAATGAGAAATTCTAGTGATAATATTGAAGGCACTTCACTTCTTTCAGAAGTGGTCGTGTAGTAGGGTGTAGGAGTTCTTTCTGGTGGGTAACCAACAAGTAACAAGGGCGCAGTAACCAGTAGGATGAAGTGTAACACAAAGTCTCCACCTCAGCTGCCCAAAGAGTGAAATACGAAGGATAATGGGGGCACAAAGTCATCCCAAGCTCCTTTACACAAAAAGAAACTAAAAACACACACTGAAGAAAACTATGATAGCACAAAGTCTTTCAACAATTGGCTTCAAGACATCTTCCTGATTACTTTTACTAGTTCTACTTACTTCAATAAAATGGACAAGAACACATTTAGGAAATAGACATAAGAACAATCTCCTAAAATGACACAAGCTATAACAGCACAAAGTCTAAAAGTAACTTGCTTTCTCATTCAACTAAAGAAATATGATCAACAATCTGAGCTCAAAGTCTCAGTAATCACCTCTCAATTTAGCAGAGTTTCACGTCTATAATGGAGAGATCTCTTTTGCATCAAATAAGAGTTTACAATATATAGCGCCAAGAAAGGCTTGGCGCTTTGTTCCTTGAAACAGCCCATGTTGCAGTCAATGCATTGAATGCATTTCACTTTTGTTGAGGGACCATGCTTGGAATAGTGCATCCACCTTAACTATGGTGTGCCAATTTATCTTATATGTCTCCTCCAAAGTATAGACCGCCTGGTCCTTTCCTTCTTATTTATGTAGCTATCCACTTTTGCCTTTACTTCATGGAATAAAAATAGGCCACATCCTTGATTTGGCGTGCTTAGAAGTCTACTTGGTGGACTATTTCACCTACTAAAAATAACTCCCTTGTAGATATTTCTGATATTTTTGTATTGTTCTCTCTCTTCCCTATAGCAATTGGAGCTCTCAAGCTATCTTCTTTAGCTGGTCGCTTGGTTCATCCTTCAAGTTTTATGTTATATTTGAAAACTAAAAGATATTCCATCACCTTAAATTTGATGTCTGTGGGGCCGTCAATGGTTACTAGTTGTTTGAACCATATTGAAACATGAACCTTTGAATATGTGAAAGTTCATTGGTTTAATAGTTCAACAGTTTAGGCGGTCTTTATCAGTTCTTTTTGTTCCATCGCTTCTCTGGTTCAATCACTTCCTTGCTCTTTGGTTGAACCATCCCTTTGAACTGGTCTCTAGAATCATTTGTGTTCCTCCTTTGCTTGGGGTTGTCTTTAAACTGTTGAACCTATGAACCATTGAACTTTGAACTCATTCGGTTCAAGGTTCAATCGGTTCATTGGTTCATCTTTTGTTCCATTTCTTCCTTTATTTTTCTAAGTCCCTTGAAGCCTTGAAATTCCTTCGACTTTATGTCTTTGGAACACCCTGAAGGGAAGGTGTCCCTTCGGGTCTTTAAGAAAGGTCCATTTTCTGGGTGCTGAGATCCCCCCACAAGGGCACCTACCCTTTGGGGTCCTTCAGGTGGTCTTCGGGCTCCAATTCCTTTGGGGAGTCTTCAGGATCCAATTCCTTCAGACAAAATGTCTGAAGGAATTCCTTCGGACATGTTGTCCGCAGGAAATCTTTCCTTGGCTTTGTCTTTTTTCTTCGGGCCTTTGCCTTTCGGGCGAATTCCTTCGAACAAAAGTCTGAAGGAATTCCTTCAGACTTTTTGTTCGAAAGAATTCACCTTATCTTGTTCACTTTTCTAAGGAAAATCTTTCTGAAGGAACTCTTTTGGCTCCTTTACTTGGTAATTTCTTCGAACAAAAATCTGAAGGAAACCTTACCCTTTTGGCCTTCTCTTTGATCTTCGAACTAATGTTCCCTGCCCTCCGTAAGGGCACCTGCCTTTATTTCACTACCCTCTGCAAGGGCACTTATTCTTTTGGCTTTGGGGTAGTCCTTTGAACCGACTGATTAAACCAACTTGGTTCAACAGTTCAATCTTGCATTTCAAGCCTTATTTTCTTCTAAGTCTTTTTATCTCTTCGAACCCATTGAACCCGTTGAACCTGTTGAACCATTTTGGTTCAAGGTTCAATGGTTCAATGGTTTAACGGTTCATTCCTTTGTTCTTTGAAGCCTTCAAATTCCTCTAAGTCTTTCATCATCGTTGAACCTTTGAACTCGTTGAACCGTTGAACCTTTTGGAAGCAGGGTTCAATGGTTCAATGATTCAATGGTTCAATCCTTTCTTTGAAGCTTGTCGATGAACATTTTTGGTTGAACCAAAGCATTGAACCAATCTTGAAATTGTCTAAGTGTTGGGAACTTGTTCCTTTATGAGAATTCACCTATTGAAGCCATTGAACCTACTAATCCCTTAAACGAAAAATCCTAAATAATAAAGAATTTGAATGCTTAGAAAAAAATTTGAGAAGGGAAGAGATAATTTTGGCCTACAGGACCAAAATAGTACATATGTTGTCCCAAAAATGAGTAACAAATTTTGGGAACAATAGCTGGCTCTAGTTGGGGAACTTTCTTCAGTTGAAAACTTGGAATAGCTGAGGGGAGTAGAAACCAGAATCTCTAGTGCCTTTAAGTATGCCATTGGGCTACGGAGTCATGCTACACAAAAAGAAAGGTGCCAAAAAATGAAAATGAACAACACAAAATAGAAATAAAGATTATACAAATATACATGTGTATAAGTGAACTTATCTGATACTTCAAGAATTGAAGTGCTTCAAATGTTGCCCATTGTGAGGCAGAGAAAAGGGCATGCCATCTTGATACTTCAACATAAAACTATTTTCACCATTGAGCTGATGGATAGTAAACGGGCCTCTCCAAAGGGAATCAAATTTCCCATGCATTCCCTTTGGTTCTCTTCTCTTGTCCCACAACAGGACTTGATCTCCAATCTAGAAATCATTATTTTTTGCTTTTTGGTTGAAGAGCTTCTTCACTAGACTTTGATGCGTAGCAATTTGGTCCACCACCATAGTTCGCTGCTCACCTAGCTTAGTCAAGCACATGATCCTCTTATCGATGGAGATTTCATATGTCTGATCTTCAATTGCCTTAGCCAATTTCAATGCTAGCGATTCCAAGGTGATTGGTATTTCAGCATTGAGACCATAAAGAAGTTGAAAAGGTGACATACCAATTGCCCTCTTGGGTGTAATTCTATCTGCCCTTAAAGCATCAACCAATGCTTTATGCCATGTTCGTTGGTTGTCATCTACCAGCTTCCTGATGATAGTCACCAGGTTCTTATTGCTTGATTCAGCTTTGCCAATCCCTTGTGGAAAATAATCAGAAGAGTGAGAGAGAGTAATCTCATAGTAAAAATAGAATTGAGTAGTCTTTTAGGAAGAGAAACAATCTGCATTGTCTGTGACAATCTTGGTTGGGACCCCAAACCTCGAAATGATGTTCTCCTTGAGGAAATTACACACTACTTCTGAAGTAGCATGCTTGGTTGGAATAGCTTCCACCCACTTGGTGAAGTAATATGTGGCTGTGAGGACATAATCATGTCCAGCACTTGAAGATGGGTTTACAGCACCAATGAAATTGATCCCCCATTGCTGAAATGGCTCTTCTATCACCACTGAGTTAAGAGGCAGAGTAGCCAATTTGGGTCTTCCAATAAACTGTTGGCATAGTTCACATCTTCTTACCCATTTGTATGGATCTTGAAATAGAGTAGGCCAGTAATACCTGGCTCACAAAATCTTATGGGCAGTTACAGGAGCAAAAAAATCCTCCACAGGCCAGATTATGGAAGGACTTCAAAAGTTGGTTTTGCTGCTCCTTATCCACACAACAAAAGAACACTCCATCAAGGCTCCTCTTATATAGGCCATTGTCTCAGAGGACAAAATTAGCAGCTTTTAACTTGATAGTCCTCCTTTCTTTATGAGATATGTGAGCAAGACACTCACCATAAGTAAGAAAATGAGCAATATTTGAATACCACTCATTCATGGTAGAGATAAAGAGGACCGTTGGCGTGTCTTCAATTTCTTCTTCTCCATGCTCTATTTCTTCTACTCTGTTGTCAACAATTAACTGGCATAGGCCCCTTCCATGCACCAGCTTCGTTAGTTTGATGACTAGATCAAACTCTTGGATTTTAGCAATTCAATTGCTTTTTTTCATTCCAAACTCCTGCTGAGTTAATATGGACTTGACTGTGGTGTCATGAACCAAGGCAGTAATGTGTGAATTCAAGAAGTAAAAGTGGAAATGATTCACTACCTTTACCATTGCATAAGCATGCTTCTCCATGTTTGAGTACTTCAGAGCATGAGCTTTGAGAGGACAACTCATAAAAGAAATGGGAGATTCCACACCTTCTTGGTTCTGTTGAACTAGAATTGCTAAAAGTGTGTGCTCAAAAGCATAACTATACATTGTGAAATCCTTAGTATAATCTGGACAAACTAGAATTGGGGCATGGGTAATAGCTGTCTTGATGTCTCAAAATGCCAATTTGCCTTCTTCAGTCCAGCTGAAGGTGGCCTTTCCCTTCATCATATTTACAATATGATGAGTCTTCTCAGCAAACTCGGGGATGAACCTTCATAAAAAATTCACCTTTCCAAAGAAAGAGTGAACTATAGTCTTACTTGTGGGCATGGTAAGCCCTTGGATGGACTTGACTCTGTCTGAGTCAATCTTTATGCCTTCTTGGGATACAATGTGTCTGAGAAGTTTCCCTTCCGTTACCCCAAAAATAGATTTTTTGGGATTTAGAGAAATGCCATTCTGGCGACAACGTTTCAGCACTTGTTGCAAATGGTGCACATGATCTAGACAATACTTGGAAAAGACTGTTAAATCATCTAGGTAAAATACAATGAACTTACCCATTTCATCTTTGAAAGCAAGGTCCATTGCTCTTTGAAAAGTGGCACCAGCATTTATCAAGCCAAATGGCATTCTTCTATAGGCAAAGGTGCCCCAAGGTGTGGTGAATGCACTCTTATGCTGGTCTGCTTCACCAACTTAAACATGATTGTATCCAGAGAAGCCATCTAGCATTGATAACATCTCTAAGCCGGTCACCGTCCGAAGAACTTGATCCATGATAGGCATAGGATAGTTATCCTTTAAGGATGACTGATTTAAATTTTTGAAGTCTACACAAAGGCAAATTTTGCCATTCTTCTTCCTCACAGGTACTATGTTGGCAATCCATGTGGAATGATGGATTGGAAAAATTATCCTAGCATTCAACATTTTCTATATTTTAGATAGAATAGTACCTGATATCTTTGGATTGTACTGTCTAGATTTTTACTTGTAAGGCACTGAATCACTTTTGAGAGGAATGTTATGATAGATTTCTTCAAGTCTGAGTGACTTTAGATCATCATAGGAGTACGCTAGGACATCCATGTATTGGTGGAGCAGAGCAGTGAACTTAAACTTTTCTTCATGAGTGCATCATTTCTCAATATTCACCATTTTGAGATTTTCCTTGGTACCTAAATTTACTTGATCAAACTCCTAGAAGGAGTTTGAATCTGTTTGCTACTATTTGATGAATCTGTCATAGTTGTCAAAAGGCATCTCAAGAGAAACTAGGCCCTTTGGAATTTTATTTCCTTTAAGTTGCAGGAATTCTTCACCTACATCTGAAATTGATTCAGTAACTGGTTCAAGCTTCTGAGGTTTATTGCCTTCGAAGTGCAGCTATGCAAAGCTATCTTTTTGCTCCAAGAAGGCAATGATTTGGTTGTCATTGTTAAACACCTGCCGATGACTGGCATTGTCAGGCACACTTGGTCGAAAGACCAGTTTAATAGTGTATCTATCTCCTTTAAAATTAGAGTGAGGGACCAATAGAGTTGTTGAAACAGCCAGTGCATTAGCTCATTCATTGAATTCCCTAGGTATGGCAGAGATGTTGAAAGTGTTAAAGCTTTCAATTTGATTCTAGACTAGATTACGGTAGTGGTGCAATCTCTCATTTTTGGTTTGATACAGGTTCCTTACCTAATAAACCACCAGGTCAGCATCTCCTTTGGCATGAAGGAGTTTGATGCCTTTGTCTCGAGCAACCTTCAATCTGAGCAATAGAGATTCATACTCAGTTGTGTTGTTGTTGTTGCTGAACTATAACTTGTATAAAGATGGAAAAATATCTCCTTGAGGAGATATCAACACAATTCTGGCTCTTGAACCAGTAGAGGAGTAGCTGCCATCAAATTCTAGAATCCATACCTCATCAGACACTGATTTTTTCTTAGACTCTTCTTCATTTGGAGGGGGAGATTCTTCTACACTTGCACTGCGCTCCACTAATCCTTCTATTGTTCCCTTTAAACCAATTTCTAGTTTGACACATTCTGGAATTTTATCAAATGCCACATAGACTTCCTCTATGGACAAAAAGTAATTACCCATGCCTGAAGACTCAAACAGAATTTGAGCTTCAAGCGTTGATGTTTGAGTGACCATGTATTTTGCTTCCTTCTCAGGGAGCAATCTCTGCATAACACCTTTGACTGGGATCCTCACCTCGAATAAGTGCATGCTTATTTTGCCACCAACATCTTTGCATAAATTTCACCTAAAAAGGATGGCATATGATGCTAGGACTTCGGCCACTAGGACAATCATCTTGATTCTCTTGTCTGGGAATGCTACAAATGCAAATTGGGCATCTTTGATTTGTCCCAGTAGTGGCACTTATTTGTTCTCCATGGAAAAATATCTCCCAAATGTCTTGGTCAGTGTGAGACCAAGGGATTCTACCACTTTAGCAGGCATGACATTGTCAGATGCATCAGAATCTATGATGCAATTGTTCAGTTGGTGTCCATGTATTAGCAGGGAGACATAAAATGGTTCAGTCCTCCTGGGAGTAGTAGGAGGAGTAATGACAAGGTTATTCCTAGTGGATGTGTTCTTGGGGGGATCACGAGTCACCTTCGAAATTGCTTGTCCTATAGGGACGGCTTGGTTCTTTACACATTGAACCAACTTATCTAACTGCTTAGGGTTAGATTACAAGAATTCAAATTTAGACATTTGAATTTTGGTTTTTTTTATATGGTCAATTATATCAAATGTTTGAAATGAACTAGGAACAGATGATGGGAGTTCATTCTTTTGGTTTTTGGGAGGGCGAGGACTAGTCTATGAATTTGAAGTAGAAGGTGTAGAGATGTTTGATGTACTTACCTTTCTTGCAATCACTGAGTCCTTTGGCTGGAAAGGCAGAGTGGTCCCCCACTTAGCAATTGAAATTATTGGTTGAGGTCACTCCTCTATCTTTTCTTTATCAACTTGTTGGGCTGAATGATTCTTGGACTAGGTGAATACAACATATGATCCATCAACTACTTTACCTTCACTTTTGGGTTCATCCTGGTAATTTAGGAAACCAATGTTGGAGTTGTCAGCTAATTCTTCTTCTTCCTCTGTGAAGAGATTAACATCATCTTCTGGGTTCAACTCAAGCTGGAAGGAGAAATATGATTCTGCTTCAAGATATCCGACTGCTGAATTGGTTGGAGGTGTTTCAATGGCCAATTTCCCTTGAGGGGGAAGAAGATGATTTGGCTGCCCTTGATTCCTAGTAGCATGGCCTTGGTATGGCTGATTGGAGAATGTCCTCCTTGGTATATCTCTATATGAAGGAGCAGATGACATCCCTTGTGCCATTTGCTTTCTAAGATCTAGCAACTCGTTTGCCAACTTTTGCGCCATTGGATCAGTGGTGATTGTAGGTGAGTATTCAGAAAATTAAGAGGATTTACCTTTGTTAGGATCTCTCCTTATCTTCCTGCCAAGATAAGGTCATCTTTTAGCTTAGTAGCCAAATCCTAAGCAACAGCAAGGTCAATGTGGCCAGCTCGTCTCAGCAAAAAACTCACTTCAGGCAGCTGTGAGTTGATGAAGAAGCATTTAAGATTCTCAGATGTTGGCTGAGCAATTGTAGGAATCTAGTTCCTTAGCTTGTCAAACTTGGAAATGAAGTCCCTCATAGGTTCATGAGGTTCCTTCTTCATCTGTGTGAGCTAGGCCAGTAAGGCATGTGCATCTTCTGCAGGTTTGAACCTGGCTTCAAATTTAGCTTTAAGAGTGTTCCAGTCGGTCACAGTCTGGGCCTGTAGATGGTAGAATCAGTCTGTAGTAACACCTTGCAATGTTTCTACAAACAACGTGACTGCTACATCTTCATAATCCATGCCAATCACACCACAGGCTATGCTGAAGGCAGCTATATATTTATCAGGATGAACTTTTTCATCACCAAAAAATTTGGGGAAATTTTTCTTTAAATTGCGTGGAATCTCATGTAGAGGTGGGGTTAAATTGAGTAGACTAAAAGAGTTACCCCAGGGGCCTTGAACCACCATAATTTGATTATGGAAAAGGGGGATAACAAATTTGGGTGGAGTATGTATAGGCAAAGCTCTACTAACAGCAAAAAAGGAAGCTCTGCCTTATGTTGGTGACCTAGTATAGGTAGGAGGAACACTCCTGGATCATTGAACTTGAAGTTGGGGAGGGAACAAATCAAAATTACCCTATTGCACCAACTCAAAAATAGGGTCAACAACTCCTTGGGTTTTTTGGCTTCTAGTATAGCATAGAGTTGCTAGATTGTAGAATAAGAATGGGAAAGAATTGGCCTTACTTCAACTTGAAGCTTGAGGCTTCAAACTGCGTGCTCTTCCCTAACGGCTCTGGTTTGTAGACTAGACTATATAATAAAAATAGATATAATATAAATGGATAATAGAAATGGATAAGGATAGGGACTGCTTCAATCTGAAACTTGAGGCTTCAGAATGCATGTAATGTCCCCAACAGAGTCGCTAAAAAACTATTGCACGAGACTGGGAGGAAAATATAAAGCTATAATGATAATGGATAAGACACAAAGTAGAGTTGCCAGGGTATATAATGGATAAGGGTAGGAACTACTCATCGATGTCCCCAATGGAGTCACCAAAACAATTTTGGGTGAATATTTTGTCAATTAGCTAACTGATTGACAAAATATGTCTCTTCAACCACAAGGGAGATTGGTTGACCAAATGTCCAGGTTTACCACATCAGAGGTGGACAAATCTCTCCTCTCATCAAGGGGAGGATCCCTATAAATATGAAGAGCTATAGACTATATATATAAGCAAAAAATAACACTCAGGGGTAGGACAACACCATCCATCTCTCTTTTTTCAGAGATGATGTTCACTGACAAAGGAGAAATCTTGGTGATAATACTGAAGCCACTTCTCTTCTTTTAGAAGTGGTCTTGCAGCAGGGCGCAAGAGTTCTTTCTGGTGGGTAACCAACAGGTAACAAGGGCGTAGTAACTAGTAGGATGAAGTGTAACACAAAGTCTCCACCTCAGCTGCCCAAAGAGTGAAATATGAAGGATAATGGGGGCACAAAGTCATCCCAAGATCCTTTACACAGAAAGAAACTAAAAAACACACTGAAGACAATTGTGACAGCATAAAGTCTTTCCACAATTGGCTTCATGACATCTTCCTGATTACTTCTACTAGTTCTGCTTACTTCAATAAAATAGACAAGAACACATTCAGGAAATAGACATAAGAACAATCTCCTAAAATGACACAAGCTATAACAGCAAAAAGTCTAAAAGTAACTTGCTTTCTCATTCAAATAAAGAAATATGATCAACAATTTGAGCTCAAAGTCTCAGTAATCACCTCTCAATTTTAGCAGAGTTTTGCTTCTATAATGGAGAGATCTCTTTTGCATAAAATAAGAGTTTACAATATATAGCGCCAAGCCTTATATAGCGCCAAGAAAGGCTTGGCGCTTTGTTCCATGAAATGGCCCATGTTGCGATCAATGCATTGAATGCATTTCAATTTTGTCAAGGGACCATGCTTGGAACAGTGCATCCACCTTAACTATGACATGCCAATTTATCTTATATGTCTCCTCCAAAGTATAGACTGCCTAGTCCTTTCCTTCTTATTTGCGTAACTATCGACTTTTGCCTTTACTTCATGGAATAAAAATAGGTCACGTCCTTGATTTGGCATGCTTAGAAGTCTACTTGGTGGACTGTTTCACTTATTGGAAATAACTCTCTTGTAGATATTTTTGATCTTTTTGTATTGTTCTCTCTCTTCCCTGTAGCAATTAGAGCTCTCGGGCTATCTTCTTCAACTGGTCACTTGGTTCATCCTTCAAGTTTCGTGTTATATTTGAAAACTAACAAATATTCCATCACCTTAAATTTGACATCCGTAGGGCTGTCAATGGTTGCTGGCTGTTTGAACCATATTGAACCATGAACTTTTGAACCTGTGAAAGTTCATTGGTTCAATAGTTCAACAGTTCATGCGGTCTTTATCAGTTCTTTTTGTTCCATCGCTTCTCTAGTTCAATCGCTTCCTTGCTCGTTGGTTGAACCATCCCTTTGAACTGGTCTCTGGAATCATCCATGTTCCTCCTTTGTTTGGGGCTATCTTTGAACCGTTGAACTTGTGAACCATTGAACTTTGAACTCATTTGGTTCAAGGTTCAATCGGTTCATTGGTTCATCCTTTGTTTCATTTCTTCCTTTATTTTTCTAAGTCCCTTAAAGCCTTGAAATTCCTTCGGCTTTATGTCCTTGGAACACCCCGAAGGGAAGGTGTCCCTTCGGATCTCTGAGAAAGGTCCATTTTTTGGGTGTCGAGAGCCCCCCGCAAGCGCACCTACCCTTTGGGGTCCTTCGGGCGATCTTCGGGTTCCAATTCCTTCGGGGAGTCTTCGAGCTCCAATTCCTTCAGACATTTTGTCCGAAGGAAATCTTTCCTTGGCTTTGTCTTTTTTCTTCATGCCTTTGTATTTTGGGTGAATTCCTTCGGACAAAAGTCCGAAGGAATTCCTTTAGACTTTTTATTTGAAAGAATTTGCCTTGTCTTGTTCACTTTTTTGAGGAAAATCTTTTCGAAGGAATTATTTTGGCTCCTTTACTTGGTAATTTCTTTGGACAAAAATCCGAAGGAAACCTTACCCTTTCGGCCTTCTCTTTGATCTTTGAACCAATGTTCCCTGCCCTCTGCAAGGGCACTTGCCTTTAGTTCACTGCCCTCCACAAGGGCACTTGTTCTTTTGGCTTTGGGCATTCCTTTGAACTGATCGATTGAACCAACCTTGGTTCAACGGTTCAATGGTTCAATCTTGCGTTTGAAGCCTTCTTTTCTTCTAAGTCTTTTTATCTCTTCGAACCCATTGAACCCATTGAGCCCGTTGAACCTGTTGAACCATTTTGGTTCAAGTTTAAATGGTTCAATGGTTCAATGGTTCATTCCTTTGTTCTTCAAAGCCTTCAAATTCCTCTAAGTCTTTTGTCATCGTTGAACCTTTGAACCCGTTGAACCGTTGAACCTTTTGGAGGCGGGGTTCAATGGTTCAATGATTCAATGGTTCAATCCTTTCTTTGAAGCTTGCCAATGAACATTTTTGGTTAAACCAAGGCGTTGAACCAATCTTGAAATTATCTAAGTGCTAGGAACTTGTTCCTTTGTGAGAATTCACCTATTGAAGCCATTAAACCTGTTGAACTTGCTAATCCCTTAAATGAAAAAGCCTGAATAATGAAGAATTTCAATGCTTAGAACAAATTTTTGAGAAGGTAACGGATAATTTTGGCTTGTAGGACCAAAATAGTTCATATGTTGTCCCAAAAATGAGTAACAAATTTTGGGAACAAAATGAATAATGAAATGTCTATACTGTATATAAATATATTCTATATAAGATGTAGGAATGGGGCCAAGTACACTCATCAATGCCATAGTAAGGGGGATGTCATTTTAGGGTATGGAAATAAATGAATAAGGGCATGGTTATATTATATATCAATACATACTACAGTCACTAGAAGATGTGGGTAAAGCCTTATAGGTACTAGTATAGGGACTTGGTCCTCTTTCCTAGACTAAAATCTCTGGTGTCTATGATAAATATATGTATCAACACAAAACACACACACACACACACACACACACACACACACACACACACACACACACACACACACACACACACACACAGGTTAATGTTTAAACTACTTCTAACAAGAGGGTATCTAAGATTTCAAAAACACATGGCATGTGCAATGCGTGTTGTATATCTACCATTTCCAAAATAATTAAGTATACACATATTATATTTATATACGTATAATATCATTTACATTTTCACATCTATCTATACATGCGTACATGGTTAACTACTTCTAACAAGTGGGTATTTGGGATTATACACACAAGCATATGCATATACACATTATATAACTATCATTTCCAAAATAACTAGGTACACATATGCATAAATGCATAAATTTGCACAACTAATACGTATGTACAAGCCTACACATGTTTAAACTACTTGTAATTGGTGGGTATTTGGAATTCTAAAACACACACACACACACACACACACACACACATGAAATTCCTTAGAGTGTGTTTCATATTCTAAACAAGTTGGGACTATACACATTAAATATCCATTAAAATTTACATAGTCTGAAAAACACACACAAGATAAAATATCAAAATTCTCTACATTTGCACTACTTCCAACAAATGGGTATTGGAGATTTCAACACTTATATCCCAATAATGCTCATTGGAGAGGTTCCAACCATAGCCATAATGCTTATAATCCTCTAATGGGTTGGATCTATGAGTCTGACTCCATACTAATATCAAGGAATTGTTCTCCTCCATAATAGCACATGTGCTAAGAAGCACATATTACTCCAAATACTCCACACCTGATAATAACAAACATTGTCATATCCTCATTAGCTCTTCCAAATCATTTCATTGTTCTTTACCAAAAAAGGCTCTGCAATGCTCACCATGAAGAATAATCGTTTTATCCTCTTCTGCATACATGATGTGTACACTACATAGTAAGATGATCAAAAGTATACACATTGAATATATATCTTTACCTTCATTTCTAACCTCTCATCCCAATCTTCTGACTACTAGAGCTTCACTTCCACCAAGAACTTGCATAAATGACAAGAAAAATTAAGAAATTGTTAGATATGTATTCAAGAAGTTTCTATTAATCCTACGGGTGATGTGTTGGACCAACATTAAATTTTGCCTTGAGTCCCTCAATATGCCGATGCCAATTCACTAAAAATGGGGCAATATCTAAACCTTAGTCCCCATAGATTTAATTCCACTTGCACCACATTCAATGCTAAAAATAAAACAAGCTTTAGGTTGGAAAAATATTTATTCTTAAGTTTTATAGTTTTTAAAACCATATAGAAGGAAGAACATGTGGCGCCAAAGAATATTCAAAACATTTTCACATAATAAATATAATTATTACCTTAAGCTTATTGTGTCCTAGGTGGTCCTTATTGTTTACATACATACATATATACCTGGCGATTCCAGACTAACTTATGCGTGTCTCATATAATTTCCTAGTGAATCAGACCCATATATGTATAGTAACTCTGGCAAATTTGTGTCTCAAAATAGGATCGAGTATAATCTATAAGATGAATATGTATCCCAAACTATGAAATTGTATAATATTTTGGTGATTTGACCTATGTATATTTTCACAAAATTAGACATTATGAAATTGTATAAGATTTGTGGTCATTATTTACATACATACATATATACCTGGTGATTCCAAACTAACTTATACATGTCTCATATAATTTCCTGGTGAATCAGACCCATATATGTATAGTAACTCCAACAATTTTGTGTCTCAAAATAGGATCGAGTATAATCTATAAGATGAATCTATGTCTCAAACTATGAAATTGTATAAGATTTTGGTGATTTGACCTATGTTTATTTTCACAAAATTAGCCATTTTCAAAATTGAAAAAACCTACTTATAGCCAATTGGCTATAAATATCCACTAGATTTTTCCCTGCCCACTTCTCATTGGCACTATATAAACTATCTTATTATAATGCATAATATTTATTATATCATATATTTTAATATAATTTTTTTATATTATATATAATTTAATACTTAATATTAAATTATATATGTATGTATGTATATATGTGTATACATACATGTGTGTGTGTGTGTGTGTATAGATATGCATGTATGTGTATGTATGTATGTACACACACACACACACACACACACACACAATGTGTATGTGTGTGTGTGACACATATACATGTGTATATATGTATGTGTGTGTGACACACATACATGTGTGTATCTATATGTGTGTGCATGCACATTATATAAATAGTAAATTGGAATGGCCTCCAACGAAAAATAAAAGTAATATTGGCTTATTTTATTCATAAAGTTGGCCCTGCCATTTTTTAATCACAACCAACATGAGTAATTTTGATTTTTCCTATAAATAAACTCTAATATTACACATGGATACATATTTTATTTGTGATTAAACATGACCCAACGCTATAATTTTTTCCTCTACTTTTGGCTTGCAAAATGGCAGATTTTGAGTTTTCAAAGAGATTGGATTGTGCAAGGTCACTTTTGAGAGGATAAAATGATCAGATTGATCCAACACTAACCAAATTTAGACATTTACTATTGGAGGTGGGAGCCTTAGAATGCTCGCACAAGTATGGAAATTTCTTGAACATATCATGGATGTTTATAAAGTTATGAAGCTATGGAATGCTCTTGATTTTATTTCTAAGTACGGTCTATTTAATTTTGTTTATTCTAATTCTCATGTTAATGTTGCAATTTTTAAGCCAAATGTTGACAAGTAGAAGGTTGGAGACCTAATTAGGGATGAAGTAAAAGAGCTTGTGCATGTGTTCTGTATTATGCCCAATTAACCTCTTATTCATGACAACATGTTACTTTAATTCTCTAATGAAGATTGATTTTTACATTGAAGGAATTAAAGTAAAACATTCAAGACACTGAGGCAGCGAATTCTATAAAAATTGGAATTGGAAGAACAAAATGGAAATTGGATTGACAAAATGTATGAAAAAATTAGATTTTTAAGACCCAATTAGGGGATAAGTTAGACCGATCATTCACACGCCTATGATGAGGATCATTTATTTGCTAAAAAAGGTATTTATCATAACTAGTTATTGATCTAATTATCAATTTTGTGCATTCAACCGGTTATAGTTTCAATATTTTCCATTTCAATCAGGTGTATATTTATTCTATATAAAAATTTAAGTATCATGTGATTTTGAAGGTAGAGGTACATATGCAAAAGTCGTAACATTATGAAAAACAAATGTCAAACAAGTTTTAAAGCATTGAATTTATGTAACAAGGATTTGTGTGTTCATATCTGGTGGAAGATAAATATCAAATATAAAGATTCTATTTTGATATGGAGTTGCTTTAGGTATCAAAGCTTTTAAAAAATTCATTCTCGTGGGATCCACTCACACATGTACAATGGATTTCCACTCCAGAGGAAGATTTGTTGCTAAAGGAGCTACCTCTTTAGCAATATGCAATATCCATTTCTTATTCTGCACACCTTTTTAATCAATGTTAGGTGGACTTGATCTCAACTCATCCAAATAAGGATTATAACTATGGTGGTGAAAGGCTTTCCCGATAAAATAATACTCCCCAAATTGCAATGGCTTCAAACTCTCTTTATAGAAAGAGACATTCTTACATGGTCTAAACTGACTTCATAATATTCAATGGTTTTGGAAACTTCCTCTTTAGAACAATATGTTGTCTGGTTTGAAGTTGCTTCACCATCTCATGTAATTCTTGAATCTTCATCCTCTGAAATAGGATTTGCATATGGTGTGGAGATTGATTGCTTCTCAAATGATTTTGTCAACTTCTCATAGCACTCCAATAGACACCTAGCAATGTCAAGATCAACTTCCACATTTTTGTCATTATTTCCATTTTTAAATCTATTAACAATAATCATTGATTGATCATAAAATTTATTCCTTTTTTACGACAAAAGTATCACTCTAAACATTACCATGAACATCATAACCTTATTTTTTTTCAATTTGAAAGTAGGATACTATCAATACTATCAAGAGTTCTAGATATTACATAAAGGTTTTCAATAGGCCTGATAAATGTAGATTCAACCTCGCCCTTCCCCACCACTTTTCCATTGCTCAAGCTCACTATGAAATGGAATGTCTCCTCTTTGCTTAATGCATAACTATGTTGTATGAAGGAACACACTACCTCATTTCCCACCATCACCTCTACCATAGATATTGAATCATTATTATTCAATGCTTTGTGCACAAAAGATGAAATTAGGTTAGTGGTCATGGATTTTGAGTGAGGTATGATTATCGATTTACACAATTTCAGTATACAAAACTTCCCTTTACCAAAACATCAAATAACACCCCTTATAGTGTAACTTGCACCTTTGGGGTAACTGCTAGTATTAAAACATATAGGTACATAGTGGGAGGGTTATTATTTTATTAATTATATTTTTTTATGCATGTTTTTGTAAGAGAATTTGTTTTTGAAAAGTAATGTTTAAATCTTGTAGTTAAAGGTTTATATATATATATATATATATATATATATATATATATATATATATATATATATATATATATATATATATATATATAATATAGGAGTTGTAAGTATGAGTATGCATGCATGAAGTGTTGAATGTGTTATTAGAAGTGTAAAGTATTTGCATGTGAATGTTTGTTTATAAAAGTTTGGAGATATTATTGTATACTTATTTGTGTTGTTTGTAAAGTAAAGTGTTTATTATTATTGTGGTTGTAGAGTTCTTTAAATTGTGTATTTATTCTATATGGAATTTGAGAGTGCAATAGTTCATTTTAAAAGATGTTATATAAGTTGAGATATACAATATGGTAAAACTTTAGAGAGTCACTTAAACAAATCATGAGTTTGGAAATATAGAAGATAACCACACTTTAAAAAGTTGCTTAAAATAACTTGTAAATAGTTAACTAGATTTATATTACATTTTGAATAACGTCTATTTTTCCCTTATTTTTTGGTATTTATATATTTAGTTTCTTTCATTCTTATATATTTATTGAATGAAAATGCAAGGGAGATATAGAGGTTTGATAGTGATTACATTATTGATACTTCAATGAGATTCGAGCCTAGGTGATCAATGTTTACAATATCTATTATTGTCGTATCTAATGTTATGCATTATGAGTTATGTATTATTAATGCCTATACCAATTTGAGTGGCATTTGTCAATAATTAATTTGTTTAAAAGGAATAATTTGAAAATGTGTGAGTTTATTGTATCCCACAAGGAGCCATGATACTTGTTACAATTAATAACTACATATATGAGAAAGTCAAGAGGTTTAGAGCCTCGATTGTAGAAAATGTCAATTACAACTTTAATATCTCCATTTACTAACCCTTATTTTACCCATAAATTGGATCATGTCAACTTTTTTTTCACCTTCACACAACAAAATTGTATTTTATGATTAAATGTCATTCAAGTTAGGCAAAGCCTATTGTCTACTTTGTTATTATTTACTTATTACAATTGAAAAATGTAACTTTTTTAGTGTTTCTTTAATATTCTATGTTTCTAAATTGTTTATCACATACATATG